>CM033475.1:120532605-120554177 GCA_019447015.1 Hymenochirus boettgeri | reverse complement strand
TTAATATTCTTGCCCGTTCCCTTTGGTGGCCCAAAATGAGAAAAGATGTTAAAGACTTTATTCAAGTGTGTACCAGCTGTGCTCAATCCAAGTCTTCTAGAACCCTCCCCTGTGGTCTTCTTCAACCCCTCCCCATTCCGTCCAGACCTTGGACCCATCTATCCATGGACTTTATTGTTGAACTTCCACCTTCTAAGAAAAACACGGTTATATGGGTGACAGTAGACCGCTTCAGCAAAATGGCCCATTTTGTACCCCTCCCCAAACTACCATCATCAACGGAGTTAGCTCAACTATTTATTTCACATATCTTCCGCTTTCATGGACTCCCTTCTGAAATTGTATCTGACAGAGGTTCTCAATTTGTTTCCAAATTTTGGAGGGCACTTTGTAAGTCCATGAACATCAAGTTACAATTCTCCTCGGCTTACCACCCACAGTCCAATGGGTCTACGGAACGCACTAATCAGTCTTTGGAACAATATCTTCGTTGTTACATTTCCTATACTCAGGATGATTGGGCCGACCTTCTGCCTTGGGCTGAGTTCGCCCATAACAATTCACCTCATGCTTCTACTGGGAAATCTCCTTTTTTGTGTGTGCTTGGGACGAATCCTAGATGTTTTCCTCAGGATTTTCTTTTGACACAAGTACCTGCTGCCAATGACTCGGCGGCTCAGATGACCGCTATCTGACATGCTACGGAAATCAGCCTTCAGAAATCTTCTTTGGTACAAAAAACTGCAGCAGATAGGAGACGTAGAGAACCCTCAGCTTATTCGGTTGGAGATAAAGTGTGTCTCTCCTCTGCTCATATTAACCTACGGGTTCCTTCCTCTAAACTGGGACCCAAATTTATTGGTCCTTTTCCTATCCTGGAATTAATCGGTCCAGTGGCTGTTCGCCTCCAACTTCCTTCCAGCATGCGGATTCCTAATGTGTTTCATATTTCCCTCATCAAGCCAGTATGCTCTAATCAGTATTCCACATCGTTACTACCTCCGGTTCCAATTTCCGTGGATGGTCAGCAGGAGTTTGAGGTTGAGAAAATCTTGGACTCTAGATTCTGGAGGAGGTCTCTTCAGTATTTGGTCCACTGGAAAGGGTTCGGTCCAGAAGAAAGAGCTTGGATTAAACATGCTGATGTGCACGCTCCTCGTCTAGTCAGAGCTTTCCATAGGAGTTTTCCAGGGAAACCTGGCCCGTTGGGTCCTGTGGCCCCCCGTAAGGGGAGGGGGGTACTGTCACGAACGTACCTGCCGCTCCGGTCCCGCGCCGCTCTGCACTTCCGGGTGGGCGGCGTCGCGGACATCATGACGTCACGACACCGACACGCCGGGTGGCGCAAAAAATTAAAAGCCGGCGTCCTCCTGGACCCGGCGCCCGATAGTAGCATTAGCTACCCCTGGCTCCTTACTCACCTGCCTTGGATCCTGCTCCTATACTTACCTTGCCTGCCTCCAGTGACCACCTTGCCAGTATCCAGTACTTACCTTGCCAGTATCCAGTACTTACCTGCCAGTATCCAGTACTTACCTGCCAGTATCCAGTACTTACCTTGCCAGTATCCAGTACTTACCTTGCCTATCTCCAGTGACCACCTTGCCAGTATCCGGTACTTACCTTGCCAGTATCCAGTACTTACCTTGCCTGTACCCAGTACTTACCTTGCCGGTCTCCAGTGACTAACTTGCCAGTATTCAGTACTTACCTTGCCTGTATCCAGTACTTACCTTGCCGGTCTCCAGTGACTACCTTGCCTGTATCCAGTTTCCGTCTACTCACCTCATCTGTATCCAGTTACCTACCTTACCTGTATCCAGTATCCAGCCTTCAGTTCACAGCAGCACCTTGCTCCTGTTTCCAGCCTACAGTTCCCAGCAGCCCCTTGTTCCTGGTTCCAGCCTACAGTTCCCAGCAGCCTCTGTGTCCTGCACATTCCGGACTATCAGCCTCCTCCTAAAAGCGTACTGTAAATGCCACGGCCGTCCGGCCATTTGTTACATAATGTTAACATATTGACAAAGAAACGTGACTGGTTCAAGAGAGGTATCAAGGAGGCCATTTATGTAAAAATAAAGAAACCAAGCCTAAACAGAGGTGGGGGGGGGGTCGACTCCAACTGTCCGCCATGTACAATGCTGTTTTGACACCTTACCCTGTGCATTCCTATAACACCTCTTAGCCACTGTGCAATCATGCCCTTAACACCTGGCTGTGATATGCTAATTGGGATTTTCCAGGGTACATAATTGCCACAGATTCTTGTACAAGTCATTCTGAATTGAGAAAGCCAGTCGGATGATTAGCGAAACGTCTTTAAGAACTAAACTTCAAGTCCAGTTGATCTAATTGAATACAACAGATATCTACTGGGGAGAAGGTTTATATCTTAAATTTGATAACTCAGGCAGTGTCATAGGGCTTTAAATTTGCAGGTCAGCATACCCAACTTTCTACATCTCAAAATGTGAAGCACCAGAGCATGAGGTTCATAATGTCTCAGAACTATTATCCTCTGATGAACAGCAGAAAGATTCTGAATTTGATGTTAAACAGGTTGAATCATTAATTTATTTATCTCCATCAAAGGTGCTCCCTCATGTAGTATGCGCATTTCTCCCTCAAACATGAATATGCAGGGGGGTCCTTAGGGTGACAGAGTTCTTCACAAACTAAAAAAAATTTGGATGGCTGATGTATTCATCAGAAAAGTCGTCTAATCCCATTTCAGAGAGTAACCTATTTAGGAGCAGTGATAGACACAATTTTAGATATTGCTTATATCCCATTTGAAAGAATTCACAAGATAACATCCCAGGCCCAGGAGAAATTCACGGATGATTCATGCCTAGATTCAGGAGTGGTAATTTCCGTCTCTCTAACCCAAGGGCAGTTGGAGTTCAGATCTCTCCATTCTCCCTTAAGGGATTCTGGAGTTAAGAGCAATTCATCAGGCTCTTCAGATGTTTTAGATAATTCATGGTATGGGAATCTTCAGTTGGACAGACAATCAGGCTGTGGCTATGTATATAAGGAAACAAGGAGGAACAAGGAGCCAGTGAATGTTGAATGAATTTAAGCCTATTATGGAATATGCTCAAAAGTACTTACTAGTAATAACAGCGTTATACATACTCATAAGGACAACTCTTAAGCGGATGCTTGATGAGGATGCAGATAAACAATACAGAGTAGGGTCTGAACCCAATCCTATACCAGAACATAATAGACAGATTAATGCCCCCAACAATATTTCTGCAGCTCTTTCAGAACCATTAGTAATGAGATTCCTTCAAGGAGCTTTAAGTCTGGGCACCCACCTAAACCATTATTGCCCCAGTGGGATTTACCACTGACATTGAAGGCTTTCTTAAAGGGTATGTCCACCCCCAAAAAAACTTCTTATATTTTGTTAACAACCCCCCAAAACCTCAGCCTTTAGGAGGTTTTTAACTTTCTAAGATGCTGCTAACAGTACTTACCAGCCTTCCTTCCCTCTGCGTGCTTCTGCTAGCTTCCGTGCATTTTCCATGCACGGAAGCAAGTAAAATGAGCTGGACCGGCAGTGGCTCTTGTGATTGGCTGAGATGCAATGAGGAGTTGTGTAGAGTTGTAAACTGGTCTATCTTAATCACTTTCATAAAAGACGATTTGAGTGTGGCATCTCAAGTATGCTTTGGTCACAGAGTCTTACAAACAGTGACTAAGCCTTAGAAGGAAATTTTATTTTTTAGCATACTTTTAGCCTCTGTTTTTTTTTTTCTTCCCCTCTTTTATTATATTGCTTGGGTATTAATCCTTTGTTTGCTGCCTCAGGCAACAATTCCACCCTTATTCTCTAATTTTTTGCTTGACAACTGGCTGATGGTAAGGAGGAGAGGGCTTTTTATAATATTAGGAGTGTCTGTTTCTTCCGTCTCAGCTGACAGTGCATTAAGCCTAAATATGAACATGTTTAATGTATCAACAATAAATCTTTCACAGAAACCTATACTACTTTTACCAGACACACTTTATTTGTCAGGTATGTAACACCTTCTGGCTCTCTATGTTTTTCTTCTTTATTTAAGTAAGTATAATAAATGTGTTCCATCTGTAGAGCAAAATATACAGAAAAAAGGCAGGTCTTCCTTTACTGGATACCAACTTACGTTTGTGGGGTTTGAAACATTTTAAAATCAAAGTGTTTGGTTTAAATTAATTCTCAAGAAGTCCTGAAAGTTTATTGTGTTCTTGTAAGGGATTGTTCAGTTGCGCATAAATTCTGACTCTAGAGGCTTGGCAGACCAAGGACTTCATGGGGTGCTTAAATAAAAAGCTCAGGAAACTTCACAGATAAAGACCCTAACAATTTCACATGCTGATTTTACTCCATGGTGCCCTGATTGTAATTCCCTGAAGGAGATATTACATGTTTCCCTGGGGTATGAATAGAAATTGAGAAATCTGGCTGCTACTGTTGTGCAACTAAGAACCAATAACGCTTAAGGATATAAAAAAAATTCTAACATTCTTTGCTTCTTATATTAGACAAGGAAGTTTATGTAAGAGGCAGATGCACATGAGAAAAATAGGGTACAGAATCTCAAGCAGTAAAATTACAAAGAATATTATTTTTAATACAATTAACACCAAAAACAAATTAATACCATCAGAGAAAATTTAAATTTCCCTTTGTTAGCCAGAAACAAAAAGCATTTATCTAAGAGATTTAAAGGGGTATTCAATAAAAGTTCTTATCATTAAAAATGGTGCTAATTTTTTCCCAACCAATCATGTTTGGGGCAAAATAACCCTCCTTTTTTAAACTAAAGAACTTTTATTTAATCTCCCTATTAATCTTGTTGAACCAAGATGATTGTGCAGATAGAGCTCAGTGTATTTTATGCAGGCTACTTTCATTCTGTTTTGTAACCTGCTGTCAGTACTCATAGAAATGCATAGAATGCAGCATGGATGCAGCTAAGGGATTAATGGGAAACTAAAGTGTTATTTATTTAAATATTTATTGAGGTACATTAAAAATATATATATTGTAATACTTATGCATTTAAATAGAGAGCAGTACATAATCAATATTATTATATATATATATAATGTAATATATAATGTATTTTATATAGACTGCCTTTAATTAATTTATGCTTATATGTGTAGTTGAGTGCTGGATTCTTTTGTGTAATGTATAAATTGACGGTCCTCCTTTGCACCCCACCTGAAAGTAATTTAGAATAAAGGTTTGAGCAGCCTATCCTTGTATTTGTATATAATAAAGGACAATACGGCTAAGCTCTCTTGTATGCTTTGCTCCCTGAGTAAACTTAATCCCCGCCACTTTAAGGCAGTCCAGATAAAAAGATTTAGAAGCTCTGTAAGCTCCCATGATTCCCTGGAATAGGTCATACTAAATGAAGAGAGAAGCAGGTATGGTCTTGTTCCCCCAGGGATTGTACATTACTCATTAGGTTAGAACTGATGCTGGGATACTGCCTTGTGAAGTGGTGCACCAGCTTGCGCAAGTTTGTACAAACTATGTAACTAAATGTATCCATTTTAACTTTAGTGCAGGTAATTTCCCTTCATTATTTGCATATATGTTTGATTATTATATCTAATTAATTTATGTATATACTAGACATTAAGCCCGCTACAATAACAAGCGCTAGAAGCACAGAGTGCCCCCTAATTGTCCCAAGGCCAGAGTACCCTCTTAGTGCCCCAAAGCCAGAGTCCCCCCTCTGTCCAAGGCCAGAGGCCCCCCTCTGTCCCAAATCCAGCCCCCCCCCTCTGTCCCAAATCCAGGGCTCCCTCTCTGTCCCAAATCCAATGCCCCCCTCTGTACCAAATCCAGCCCCCCCCTCTGTCCCAAATCCAGGGCTCCCCCTCTGTACCAAATCCCGCCCCCCCTCTGTCCCAAATCCGGGCTCCCCTCTGTCCAAATCCAGGGCTCCCCCTCTGTCCCAAATCCAGGGCTCCCCCTCTGTCCCAAATCCAGGGCTCCCCCTCTGTCCCAAATCCAAGGGTCCCCCCATCTGTCCCGAATCCAGGGCCCCCCTCTGTCCCAAATCCTGGGGCCCCCTCTGTCCCAAATCCTGGGGCCCCTCTCTGTCCCAAATCCTGGGGCCCCTCTCTGTCCCAAATCCTGGGGCCCCTCTCTGTCCCAAATCCTGGGGCCCCTCTCTGTCCCAAATCCTGGGGGCCCTCTCTGTCCCAAATCCTGGGGCCCCTCTCTGTCCCAAATCCTGGGGCCCCTCTCTGTCCCAAATACTGGGGCCCCTCTCTGTCCCAAATCCTGGGGCCCCTGTCCCAAGCAACCTTACCTGCAGTCTGTTTAATTGCTGTTCTCCTTCCGTGTGTTTCCTGTGTTTCTCGCTCTAGTGGTGAGTCAATAGGTGGCCCAAGGATTTTTAAACCCCAAATGCATCACCTTACATTTATCAACATTGAATCTCATCTGCCATTCTGCTGCCCATTTTGATAATCTATCTAAGTCTGCTTGCAGCAATTGCACATCATTTGAAGTTTCCAAAGATCTGCATAGTTTAGTATCATCAACAAAAACAGAGAGTTTGCTTTAAATGCCCCATCTAAGTCATTTATAAACAGATTTTTTAAAAAGTGGCCCCAGTATAGAACTTTGAGGCACCCCACTTTAGCCTACATGTATGTAGCTCCATTGACCACTACTCTCTGTTTGCGATCCAATAACCAATTCTCTATCCATGTACAAATGTTTTTTTCTAAGCCAACAGACCTCAGTTTGTACATTACTTGCCTATGTAGCACAGTATACTGCATCCACTGCTGTGCCAGACTCTAAATTCTTACTCACCTCTTCAGAAAAAACAAGTTAATTTGTCTGACACAATCTCTTTCTGATACATCCATGCTGATTACTACTTATAAGATCAGTTCTGGAGACAAAGTTTCCTACCACTGATGGTAGACTTACAGGTCTATAGTTACCAGTCTATTTTTTTAATATTGGTATAGTATAGTATAGTATTTGAGGTTGAATAAAGTCATCCATCCATCCAGTCCAACCCATCTAGCAATATCCTAATTTCCTGCCTAACTGTTGATCCAGAGGAAGGCAAAAAAAACCCACCATTATTTATTAAGGGGGAAAAAATTCCTTCCTGACTCCAAGTGGCAATCAGAAATTTCCCTGGATCAATTTTACTTTATGTATCAATACCAGTATCTTGTAACATGCATTACATTTTATCATAATCCAGTGGCACATCACCAGACAAAAGTGTCTGTGGTCTATATAAAACTGGACAAATCTTTCTTAAGATCTCATCATGTATTTCATCCTGCTGGGGCTTTATTTATATTAACTTTGTGAATATTCCTCATTTTTACCCTTCATATTATGACAGTTCCTGCTATAAGGACTAGGGGCAAAGTTATAAAGGATTGAGGGGCTGCTGGGAAGAGGAGGTGCATATTAGCAGTGGGGCCTCCCCCACCTTCAAAGGCAGGGCCCCCGCACCTCACCAGGGGCCCTATAAGTGCCCTTGTGGCACTGACAAGTGGCTTTTGAGGCTTAAGGATTCCTGCAGCTCAAAACCGGGACCCCCCTCCCTGGCACTTATACCCTAGCAGTGTGAGTTGCTGGAAAATAAACTGCAGGGTAACAAGCAGCTTTCAAAGTCTTATTAAGGTGGAGACATCTGTATACTTTTTTTTTATTATTTTGTTCCTAGCAAAAGACAAAGCTTCTAAATGTACCTGCAATTCCCCTGACTGAAACTGTATCAGTGAGAGGGAGGATCTCTGTGCTGTTATGTGTTTGGCTGTCAGCTTCTAGGAAGCACAGCTACAACCTCCTTTTCTATTGAACACTACAGAATATGTATAATAATGTACAGCGACACACACGGGTTTTCCCTGCTAAAGTGGATTATGGGAACGGACCCCTAGTACCCACAGGTTAATTCAGGTCATATATCACCCAGCAGCCACAGCAAAGGGAGAGGTGAGACACAGCTTGTTGTTTGTCTGTAAATGTGCTCTTTCTATTGGGACAATGTTGTCTGGAGACTTTAGTTCTCCTTTAAAGGGTATGTCCACTCCCAAAATTTTTTTTGATATGCTCCTCAGAATATACAAGGATTGTGGAAGCACTCCAATTAGGCTAATTTACAACTACAATTTAGCGGAAGTGCTACTGATCTGGTCAAACATTTATACAAACATAGAAAAGATAATCAATGCACATTCCTAGGCCCCATACAATATCATACTATCTGCACACTGGCATACTTTATAAACAAAGGAGTTTTAGTATACATTACTGTGATCACATGAATGAAAAGCCTTCCAACCACGTCAAGGTAACCCCAGTCTGGAAGGTCCTAACTTCTAACCTTTTTAAATTTCTTTTACTTTAATTACGATTAGCAAACTTTTGCATTTCTCATTCTTACACACTGAATCCATATAACAGGCTCTCACTTCCCCCCAGCCCTTTGGCTTTTTAAAATAAGGGAAGAGGCAGGCCATCCAGTGCTTTATATTAAAGGCATAGGAGCTCCCATAAAAGGGGCGTGTTGGGGGTGCTATTACCACATGGAGGCTTGACTAGGCCTCCCAATAAATACATACAATACAAGGATTGTGCAAGCACTCCAATTAGGCTAATTTACAACTACATTTAGCGGAAGTGCTACTGATGTGGTCAAACATTTATACAAACATAGAAATGATAATCAATGCACATTCCTAGGCCCCATACAATATCATACTATCTGCACACTGGCATACTTTATAAATAAAGGAGTTTAAGTATACTTTACTAGTATCCCTTTTATGGGAGGTCCTATGCCTTTAATATAAAGCACTGGATGGCTGTAACTAGGAAAATATCTTAAAGGGTCACTATACTCACTCAAACAACTTTTCATGATCTGAAACTACAATTTGAAAGAAGTAAAATGGTGGTACTCACATATTTAAAAGTGCTTGCTTTGTCAATACATTTGTAATGTTTAGTGATTGCTTTTTATTGCCCCCAACTTAATCACTGTCTTCTTGTAGTGTCTGACACTTATAAGTTCTGCCCAGCCTCATCAAAGACACTGCTCTGCTTACACATACACCCCCCCCCCCCCCCCCCCCCCGTTATTTTTTCTCTCTGCTTATTCTCTTGTTGCAGAAAGTGTGCTGGCAATCAGCAAAATATCCTAGTAAGAGGTTAGGGAAATTTAAGTAGTGGGATCTTGCTGTATCTAAGGTATTATTTTTGAAAATATTTTTTTTAGGGTATAGAAAACCTTTAAAATTTAAATATTTCTATTTAATTTTTAAAAAAAAATGATCTCTTGATAGGAACATGCAATTCCTATTTTAGTGAATTCATCTAAAGCACTTATGGTAAATAAACAATGCCAAACAGAAGATGAGACATAAGAAGTATAACAAAAGATTCTTACAAATGAGAAGAAATATGTAGCAGAGACATCATGTTATTTTTAAAAGCAAAATAAACATAACTATTGATTTCAAGTATTTTAAGTAGATACAACGGAACTCTAAATAAGTAAGCTAATAATGGTAGAAATAAAGTATTAAGTGAAAACTGATATTTCAAAGCGTATACAGATTTCATTATTAAAACATGTTAGAAAATTAGATAATTCTAATTGAAAGGGTTTATATGAAGTACATTAAGAAGACGGATTCACTTTGGTGATAGAATAGGATATGAAGCCACTCACCCCTGCCTGCGACAAGACTGGAATCCAGGATGCTAATCCTATCTGTATATGGCTCAGATCTTTATTTGAAATCTGCCTCAGCAGCAGCTGAGAGACTAGAGTGGAGGTACAGAGGGGAGGGGCACAAGATGGCTGGGGGTGGGTAAAGGGCAGAATATAGGGTAGTTTCATACAAAAACGTCTTGTGTTAACAATTAAGTGACAATTGAGAACGAACAATAATTGATTTTATCAACAATAAGAAAACCAGAGCAGTCCCAGTTACCACACTTTGCTGTACATCCCGTTAGAAAAGGAGACAAGAATCTACATTAGAAATAAAGAGGGTTGTCATGCAGAGGATTGGAGGATCAACAAAAATAACCAGATTCTCCTTCAGGTTCTTACTGTGCGATTACATGTGGGATTTCTTTTGGGACTTTTTTTTTTTTAAATCTTCCTTAACTCGGGATTGCAAATCACCGTACACACATCCCATCATGTTCAGGGGGAAAGATTGTCCATCTGCTGTTACATCTGGACTGTGACCTTAAAGTCCCCAATACATCAAATCTTGCAGCCACAGGCAACTTCTTATCAACTCTATCCACAAGAAAGATGTCAGGGGCAGTGGGAGCTAGAGCCCAATAACTTTCCTTTTATTTCTTTTACACTTTCTTTAATCTATAAAGTGCTAGGTGTGAGCTAAGTGTTTAAAAAGGTTTTTAAAAAAACAACCCGCACAGAAATTTTATTGATGAAAAGTCATCTTTTCAATTTGAAACCTGTGCTGGTACTCACTGTATCAGAGTATATACAAGATGTTAGACTAGGAGACTCAATGCTATAACCCTATAAAAACAGAGATGTTCCAGACAATACAATGTGTTGTATTTTGAAGCACAACATGGTTTTGCTTCACAAATGGCAGGAGCAGAATATTTTTTAATCTTCATGGTGATAATGTTGAAGATGGACATAATATTTGCAAGGCTTTATAACATCAGATGAGGACCTACAATAAGATTTCCCAAGATTCACCTTTGCTCAACACTACTTTGCTATATTGATGTACCAAAGCTAAAGCAGCTCATACCATAGTCCAAATCTGTCTTTTGCATGAATTTAGTGCCAGCTTTTTTTTTGACATTTAAAATCATGCAAAAGTGCAGTAATGAAAGGGTTTTTGGTCTGTGAAAACTGTTAAAGGGTAATTGTGGTCTCCCTACAATTTTCCTTTTTTTAAAATAGCTTTATTAAACAAGACAAGAATGAGGTCTTTAGCTTATTTGGTTCTTAAGATATAGGCTTTAAAGGTTATGCTCAGACAGTCGGGAAGAACAAGTGTGTGACAGTCACATGAAGTTCTATGTAAAAAGCATCACCCCTCAAAAAAAAAAACAATCTCGTCACAACAGCTGGTGTAAATCGTGCACATATCAGCTGTGTCCCCCAGCACAACAGCTGGCATTTGGAGGTGGAGAGCCCTTTGTTTGTTACCTCCCCACTTGGAGGTAACGACTTGACCCAAATTCTTGCAACCTGAACACACAGCTCAGTGTTGCTGGTAGGGCCCCATAATCATAATTCCATGGCACCTTGTACCAATCAGGGGAGGACTGGGGCCTTCTGGCCTGGGGGGCAAATACAAAACAAGTAGCCCTTTCACAGTAAATCACTAAATGTTTGACCACGCCTACTTTATGGTCATATGGTCACACACACTTTGTTTAAGATATGCCCATTTTAAAGGGCAAGTCCAGCCTAAAAACAAATTTGTTTTAAAATGATTATAACCCCCCAATACCTCACTTTTGCGAGGTTCCTACATTTCCAAGATCTCCCAGAGCTTACTTACCTGACCCGGACCCTCGCCAGCTATTCCACGCCCCCTGCACCTCTTACAAGCTCATTGCGAGCAAAAACAGGAGCAGGGGACTTCTGCGCTGAGAGACGCTTCTTTTCCTGGTCACGGCTGTCAGGCGATTGGCGACGTCACATCGCACCCTAACTGACAGCCGCAGCTAGGAAGTGGAGCGACTGTCAGCACCAGCTGCGGAGAAGCGATGAGGGTCCGGGTCAGGTAAGTAAGCTCTGGGGGATCATGGAACTGTAGGAACCTCGCGAAAGTGAGGTTTTGGGGGGTGATAATAATTTTAAACAAACTTGTTTTTAGGCTGGACATTCCCTGTAAGACTACTATTCCCATTTAACATGGTTTACATGATCTGGAGGGCTGACAAAACAGGATAATGTACTGGAGATCTGATACAGCTGGATAATGATCTGGAGGGCTGACAACATTGGCTAAGAATCTGGAGTGCTGACAACATTGGCTAAGGATCTGGAGGGCTGACAACACTGGCTAGGGATCTGGAGGGCTGGCAACACTGGCTAAGGAGCTGGAGGACTGACTAACACTGGCTGATAAACTGGAGAGCTGACTAAGACTGGCTGATGAATCGTGCATGTCGGCTCCCTGTGTCAGTAAAGGAAAGAAGTTCAGCAACAGAGGAGTCTTCTGTTTCTTGCCCATGTTAGAGCTAGAGGCACGTGTTGTGCCATTTAAGAGTGTAACTTACTAATAGCTTCTGTGGTAGCCAAATTGTTTTATTGGAGACCAGCCCGGGGCATTTGCCCCTCAGCCTACTGGGCCAGTCCTCCCCTGGTACCAATGTGTGGGGAAGGGGAGGACTGCCACTATAGGAGGGAACTCCTGCTGCCACTCACCTAGCAACTTTTTCCAAGTATTCCTGAAATTGGTTAAAAAAATTTACAATCCTACATCAGACAAATAAACCCATCTGGTCTAAATAGTACTTTGTTTTTAATGTTGTTTTTTTATATATATAATAGACATTAACAGGGAGATATCCTAGTGGCGTTCAGCCACGCTTATTACCCGTGCATGATGCCATGATTCAATAACTTTGTGCACATCACTGCGCAAACTTATTGCATCGTGGGAGGGTGCATGGGTAGTGGGGACTGAACACCTGCAAGAAGAAAACGTTTAATATTACGCAATATCTAAAAAAAAATGTATTGCATCACAAAAGCTGTGCTACTTCCAAAAAGATTTGAAAGTGGCGCAGCCCCTGCAAAACGAGAGTTAAACCCATGCTACCCGGTATTGCATCAGGTAGCATGGGTTTCATGCTCATCTTATGGGGAAGATTAGCTTATTGTATCTCCCTGTAAGGGAATTTCCCTGTAATTGGTGGGAAATTCCCTCCCTCAATGCTGCCTCATAGGGATTACCCTCACAAAGAGTCAGATAGTCTGGCAGGGGGCTGGGGGACTGAACAAAACAAGTACTTGATTGAAATCATGCAGCAACACAAACATCAAAGTAAGTAGTATAGTAGTATTTGAGGTTGAATAAAGACATATGTCTATCCAGTTCAACCTATCTAGCAATATCCTCATTTCCTGCCTAACTGTTGATCCAGAGGAAGGCAAAAAAAACCCCAACCAAATTTATGAAGAGGAAAAAATTTCCTTCTTGACTCCAAGTGGCAATCGGAAATTTCCCTGGATCAACTCTACTTTATGTATCAATACCAGTAACTTGCAACATTTCTTGTTTGCAGAAACTCATCAATCAAACTGACCAATGAACCTGCCATAACAACATCCACTGGAAGTTCCATAGCTTTACCGTTCTCACAATGAAAAACCCTTTCCGAACTTGAAGCCTAAACCTTTTTCTTCAAGTCTTATGGGATGGCCACGTGTCCTCTGACATGCTCTATTGGTGAACAATGCCCCAAATAGTTTATTGTATGGCCCGTTAATGTATTTATACACACAAAGTATGCTGTGTTCTCCTGCACTCATTCCAGATACTATGTTCCAGGTGCCTCCAGGTATTACAGTTCCATGAACTGATGAGAATCCAGTTGCACTACATTTTGGACAAGAAAATCATCCCATCAGTTCATTGAAAGTAATGATAATCGATCAGATTAAGCCCCCTTTAAGAGGGAGATAGGGGAAAATGCTTACTCTGTACAGAAACTGTACAATACAAGAATTGTGGAAGCACTCCAATTAGGCTCATTTACAACTACATTTAGTGGAAGTGCTACTGATCTGGTCAAACATTTATACAAACATAGAAAAGATAATCAATGCACATTCCTAGGCCCTGTGATTCATGTGATCACAGTAATGTATACTAAAACCCCTTTGTTTATAAAGTATGCCAGTGAGCAGATAATATGATATTGTATGGGGCCTAGGAATGTGCATTGATTATCTTTTCTATGTCTGTACAGAAACTGAGTGGATTTACAAACTTAACACTATAACTCTATAACTCCTAGAAGGCTAAATATCCAATGTTCTTTTAAATGCTTTTAATGAATTATCTGCTGATGAACTTTTTTTCACTTTAATTATATGATTGGCACTTTAATATGATAATGAGGGTGTGTGGCTTATTCACATGAGGGTATATAAGATATGTTATTTTATTGGCACTTTGTTTCTGTCCTTATGAAGACGTCTTGAGTGGTGTTAAAACGTTGAAATAAAAACCAGTTTGGTTACCTTTGAAAAACAGTGTGCCAGGGGAACATTTATATATTTTTATGTATTTATACACAGTAATCATATCCTCACGCAAGCGCCTTTTCTCCAGCGTACATAATTGTAACTTTTCCAGTCTCTCTTCATATTCAAGCTCCCCCAATCCCCTTATTAATTTAGTTGCCCTTCTCTGAACCCTTTCCATTTCAAAGATGTCCTTTTTGTACACAGGATTCCAAAATTGCACTGCATATTCCAAATGAGGCCTTACCAATGCTTTGTAAAGAGGGAGAATAACATTTTCCTCCCTTTGAATCCATACCTCTCTTTTTACAAGACGATACCATGCTAGCTCTGGCTGTTGCCGCCTGGCAATGCTTGCTTCCTTTAAGTTTGTTATCCACCAAAACTCCAAGATCCTATTCATTAACCAATTTTCTATCCATGTACAAATGTGCCTCCCCAGACCAACAGACCTTAGCCTATACATTACTCGCCTATGGTATACTACATCTACTGCTATGCCAGAGTCTAAATTTCTATAGTACTTACTTCCTCATAAAATCCAAGCAAGTTAGTTTGACAAGATCTATTCCTCCTAAATCCATGCTGGTTAGTACTTATAAAGTTGATACTCTAGAACATGTTCCCTTATTAAACTTTCCAGGATCTTCCCCACCACTGAAGTTAAACTTACAGGCCTGTAATTACCCGGCTCTGAACGACTACCCTATTTGAATATTGGAATAACATCAGCCCTTTTCCAATCCAGAGGCACACCTCCTGACATGAGGGAATCTGCCAAAATAAGAAACAATGGCCTAGATAAAACTGAACTTAGCTCCCTAAGTACCCAAGGATGTATTTTATCCAGTCCAGGAGATTAATATTAACCTTTAGTTATTTCTGTACCATATTCTCGATTAACAGAGTGCACTTGAATCTTTTATACCATTATTGCTACTATAGTCTATGATATCTGTACTTGGATATTTTTTAGTGTATACAGAGGGGAAAAAATATTCAAGACATTTGCTTTATCGCCATCCTCTGTAACTAACTTATGCCCGTTAATTAATGGAGCCACATTCTCAGTCCTCATCTTCTTACTATGAATATACTAATATAGGCTTAGTGATGCTTTGTTCATCTATCCTAACTTTATTATTAATTTTAGCTAGTTTGATTGCTTTCTTACACTCCTTGTTACAGTTTTTATAATCCCTAAAGGCCCTTTCTGTTCCCTCTGACTTAAAGGTTTTAAATGCCTTTTTCTTCCTTTCCATTTGCCTCTTTACATCAGAATTAAGCCACATGGGCGCGGATTTATTTTTTTTACATTTATTTCCCAAGGGTATAAATTTAGATGTGAGCTGGCCTTAAACACAGTCCACTTCTGTTTAGTACCTTTAAATGATAATACATTATCCCAGTTGACATTCTGAAGAGCTACTTTTAACCTGGGAAAATTTGCCTTACCGAAATTAAAAATCTTTGTTAACCCAGTGCACTTTTCCTTTCGATAACATAGTTCAAACGCCACTATTTCATGGTCATTATTCACTAAGCCTCCAGTTACCTTTATATCTATAATGCGCTCCACAATGTTAGATATTACCAGATCCAACAGAGCTCCTTTTCTAGTAGGAACTTCAACCACCCGTGAGAGAAAATTATCTTGCAGCAAATTCAGGAACTCATCGCCTTTTTCTGTGATGGCAGTTCCACTCCACCAATCAATGTCAGGGTAATTAAAGCCCCCCATAATGAGCACACTCCCCAAACTTGTAGCCCTTGCCAACTGCATATGAAGTTGACTCACCTCACCTCTGCTAGCATTTGGCGGCTTATAGCAGACACCAACAATGACATTACCCCCTTTCCTGTTGCCTAATTCCACCCATATTGCCTCCACTTTATCATCCATATCGCCAGTTATCTCTTCTTTTAAATTTGGCTTTAATTCTTTTTTAACATAAACACATACTCCTCCCCCTTTCCTTTTTTCTCTGTCCTGCCTAAACAAGGCACATCCTTCTAAATTTACAGCCCAGTCGTGAGAACTGTTCAACCACGTTTCTGCTATACCTATTACATCATACTTTTCATTCAACGCCATAATTTCCAATTCACCCATTTTGTCAGCCAGGCTTCTCGCATTTGCAAACATACATTTTAGATTATGATCCAGTAATTTATTCATACACTTTAATACACATGCCTCCCTATCCCCTATGCTAGCCCCACCCCCCTTTCTACCCACCACTGGCCCATCTACACCCTGCTTTGCTCCTGGGCTATCTATCCCAGTAAAATGCTAATACCCCTCCCCCCCAAACCTAGTTTAAAATCTCCTCCAACCCTCTAGCCATCTTCTCCCCTTTACTTTAAGATAAAGAGAGCTGATACTATCAGCCCTTGTATGGCCGCATGGCCATTGGTCGGGTCCATGTGTGTGGCTTCCTTTAAATTGTGCCGACAGATTCCAATGTGATCTGTCTGCATAATCTGATGGAAAGCACATGTGTATGGCCACCTAAGAAGGAAAGAGTAGAGTGGAAGTGTTTATATAGTCACTATTTAGCAGTGGGGAGCCTCTAAAAAAAAAACAACTCTAAAGCTGTGTATACACAATACAATATTTCGGCCCAATCGACCAATAGTGTATCAGTCAATCGGCCAAAACAACTATATGGGTTTTTGCCCCGTGACAATTGTTCGTTAATCCGAATCAGACAAGTCAGCTGTAAACCATTGCTGATCGCGTGGTACTCTATAGACCGCACATTTGTTCAAGACAAACTGTCTGCTGTGGCTGGTTTTGCCGAGACTGACAGTCCTTTTTGAAGAGCCTACTGGCTGGCCAGGATGAAGGATCTCATTGTGTGTACTCAGCTTAAAGGGCATGTCCACCCCCAAAACTATAATCCCCCCCACTACTGGCCCCATTGTGTAGTGTAGTTTAATCCTTACCTCACATCCCAGCTCCATATGGTTCTCCTGTAGTCCCCCCCCAAAGTCCCAAAAACTGCCCACCAGGAGGATAGCAGAGTCCATATAGGACTCTGCCTCCTACCTGGCCCCCGGGTATACTGCAGCCCTTCTCCCCCTCCCTCCCCCTCCCAATTAGGATTCTCTCCCCCTACCATAAAAACCTTTTTACCAAACATTCCCCCTGTCCCCCCAGCTCCAACCGCTCTATTAGAATTATCAGAAAATGCCCAGAACATTACTTACCTTCCCTCATGCCTCCACCGCACTGAACTCCCGACAGCCGTGTCCGTGATTGGCTGCCGCTCAGCCAATCACAGACGCGACTGCCGGTCCCGCCCCTCTGCTTGCATTTTCTCGCAAGCAGAGGGCCTGGCAGCGCGGCGGAGGAAAGAGGGAAGGTAAGTAAAGTTTGGGGCATTTTCTGATATTACTAATATAGCGGTTGGGGCTGGGGGGACAGGGGGAATGTTTGGTGAAAAAAATTTTTGAAGGGTGGACATACCCTTTAAATGACAAATTCTTGTCTCAACTATACAGAGAATGAATTACTTTTGTTTTTTAATGTTAATGCTTATGAGAGCAGCAGGGTTTTTTCCTTGGTATTTTTGACAATTTACATTAAGTTATTGGAAGAACAATTTTCCCTCGTTTGTTATACTTTTTTTGCAAATATTTTTTGTTTTAAGATACATATTTATGAGTAGCTAAAATTAACAGCTGCTGAAATTCAATTTATTTATTGCACAACTTGCTACTGTCATTAAGACAAAAAAAGCAAGCAACATCTCTAAACAAACAGAAAAATGTTTTTCTATGATCTATCTATAAAATTAAGAGGGACTTATATCGTAATTGGAGAATATCAGACTATGAATAATTACACAGTTTAATTATCCCTGTTTAGCTTGCAGGCTGTGATAAAGGGTATAAGGTCAGCAGCAGAAGCTGAAGTAAGCAGTTTAGGATCTGTCAGGATATAGGTAGCGTATCATGTGAAATGGAGATTGTATCTAGAGAATAGAAATCTCATTATTATGTATACATATGCACATGGGTAAATAGCCTAATGAATATGTAAATGAAGAAAAGCAATCTATTGGTCGTGTTAGATAGATTGGGAATAGTAATCATTCATTTTTCAAATGTTCAATAAAATTATAGAGTTAAAAAAAAAACAGGAAAACACCTTAAAATGTAAATATTTCTGCTCCATTTAAAAAAAGGATCTCCTGATTTGAACACAGATTTCCTAATTTAGTGAATTCATTTAAATCAGATGAGACATAAAGAAGTATAACAAAGGATTCTTACAACAGCCCATCTTACAAATGAGAAGAAATATGTAGCAGAGACATCATTCTTCTTTGTTATTTTTAAAAACAAAAGGCAGCAATATGATTTCTGGATCCACCCCCACCCCCTATCTGTACAAGAGAAATAAGTGGGATAGAGATAAAAAATACATATACATAGTAACATAGCTATTGGTTATAAGTAGATACAATGGAATGTTAAATAAGTAAACTAATAATGGTGGAAATAAAGTATTAAGCAAAAACTGACATTTCAAAGCGTATACAAATTTCATTATTAAAACACGTTAGAAAAATAGCTAATTCTAATTGAAAGGGTTTATATAATGTACGTTACTGAGTAAGATTCACTTTGGTTATAGAAAAGGAGCTGTAGCTACTTACCCCTGCCTGCGGCTGGACTGGAATCCAGGCTGTTGATCCTATCTGTATATGGCTCAGATCTTTATTTGAAATCTGCCTCAGCAGCAGCTGAGAGACTGGAGTGGAGGTACAGAGGGGAGGGGCCCAGGATGGCTGGGGGTGGGTAAAGGGGAAGGGCGGAATATAGGGTAATTTCATACAAAAATGTTTTGTGTTAACAATTAAGTGACAAGTGAGAACAAACAATAATTGATTTTAACAATAAGAAAACCAGAGCAGTTCCAGTTAGCGCACTTTGCTGTACATCCCGTTAGAAAGGGAAAGAAAAGTCTACATTAGAAACAAAGAGGGTTGTCATGCAGAGGATTGGAGGATCAACAAAAATAACCACATTTTCCCAGGCTGAGTCTCTACTGCGCGATTACATGTGTAGGACTTTATAAAATCTTCCCCAACTCGGGATTGCAAAGCACCGTACACACATCCCATCATGTTCAGGGGGAAAGATAGTCCATCTGCTGTTACATCTGGACTGTGACCTTGAAGACCCCAATACATCAAGTCTTGCAGCCACAGGAAAAATTATCAATTTTATCCACAGGAAGGATGTCGGGCAGTGGGAGCTAGAGCCCAATAACTTTCCTTTTATTTCTTCTACCCTTTCCCTAATTGAAAGAGTTAGGTGTGTCTGGGGTTTAAAAAAAAACAAACCTGCAGATATTTTATTGAAGTAAAGTCATCTTTTCTATTTAAAACAGCATGAGAGTATATACATATTGTTGGACTAAGATACTCACAGGGAGATGCAATATACCGCGCTAATGAGAAAATACACGCTAAAATCACGCTTACCTATGTACTAACGTGTTAGCAAAGGTTTTGCACTGCCTGCACCATTTCGCAATAAGCGATGCAATACATTTTGCGCCAGTTTTTGCCCTATTTTTTGGCGTGACAATTAACGCCTCTTCAATGGTGTCTTTAAAATAGGTGGGAAAGGTTGCAACTTACCGCTAGCATTTTCGCAATGTTTTAACTGTCACAAAGTGGTTAATACATTGTGGAAACAAGTGCACGTAGGTTGCGATAGCGAAATATATTGCATCTCCCCCTCAATGCTTAAACCACATTCTAAGCTCTTTGCAGAGATGTTCCAGACAATTTTATAAGGTGGTATCACTTCACAAATGGCCGGAGCGGAATATTTCTGAGTCTTCGTGGCACATGTGATAATGCTGAAGATGGCCATATTATTTACAAGGCTTAATAACGTAAGCTGAGGACCTACAATAAGATTTGCAAAGATCCACTGTTGCTCAACACCAATCTGCTATGCTAAGTTAAAGCAGCTCACACCATATTCCAAATCTGTCTTTTGCATGGCTTTAATGCCAAGTATTTTCTGACATTTAAAAGCATGCAAAAGTGCCAATAAATATTTGTTACATCTCAAGTGGTATGAAAAAGAATCGAAGAATATTTTTAAGTGCTGTATAGGTTGCAAATCTTAAGCGCAGTAATAGATTGCACACCCACTTTAAACCCTTGCCGAACTTGAAGATTAATTTTTTTTTCTGTGAGAACTGTAAAACTATGAAACTGTATTCCATTGGACGTTGTGATGGTGGGTTCATTGTTTCTAAAAATAAGTCATGTTCAGTGTTACTGGTATTGACATTGATAAAGTTGGGATATTTCCGATTGCCACATGGATTCAAGAAGAATCCCCCCTCATATTGGATTTTATTTGGCCTTCTTGTAGATAAAAAGTTAGGTAGGCAATGTGGAGATTTCTGAGTAGGTGGACTGGATGGACATGTGTCTTTATTCAATCTCAGGTAACATACTATACTAACAAACGAGTGGCCAAAGTCCTTTCCGGGCAACAAACATGCAAGGGCCCTTCGTAAAGGCATCGTTGGTGGTCTGTCCCAAAGTATCAATGAACAGCACTCCATTCACAAACTATTATCAATCAGAACAGTGCATTTGTCAGCCACTCTTCGTCAGGTGCGCAGATCACACGTGTGTACTAGGCTTGAAACCCATGCTAACCCATGGCAGATTACAACAAAAATGTTTTGTACGAGTTTAAAGGGTATGTCCATCAAAAGTTGTTTTCTATCTGATTTACTGAAGAACAGGAGGTAAATGCACTCTCTTACCTCCCGTTCTTCAGTAAATCTTACAGGAGAGGGGGAGACACTTACCTGCGGACCCGCTCCAGTGCCGACTTCACTGACAGTCTCCGACGTGTCCTCGCTCCTTCGCACTGTGCGCGCATGCACTCCCTCCCATTCATTTAGTGCGGCTGTAAATTAAGCCTGTGAAACAAGTCGCTCATGCACATTAATCCTCCTACACATGACAAATCACTCTAACCTTTGTAAAAAAAACCCAAAAACCTCGGTATGTAAGCCTGTAGAGAGGAAGTTTCTCCGTTTCTTCACTTCTTTTAACTTGTATATCTCAGGACAGAGGAGGAATCTGAAGAAAATAAAGGTACTCTGGGGGGAATTATAGAACTCATAGAAAGAAGAAAGAAAAATGTAATTTTCCAACTATAGATCCTTTTAATAACATGCAATACAACCTATTGTATAGAGCCAATCATCTGACAAGCAATCGTGTGCAAATAGGGATGCCTGGCAACTCTGTCCTC